>WSQC01000005.1:0-31728 GCA_013248845.1 Passalora sequoiae | reverse complement strand
TCTTCGCCGTCTCCGCAGCACCCGAATACGCCACCACATGATCAATATGGAGGTCCACCAGGCATGGCGATAGGTCAAGCGATTGAGATGGATGAAAGACATGGCAGTTCACAAAGAGAAAGTCCGCCTGGAGTACATCCAGACTTACATCAAGACTATGATAATGGCCAGTATGGATTAAGGGATAGCGATGCAGATGTTGCAGGTATGATTGGATTGCAACAAGGACCACATGCGCCTCAAGAAGCTCCGCCGCAGACGCTTTCCTCACCAACACACGCAAACGGCACGAAGAGGGCTTCAAGCATGTACTCCGACCAGTGAGTTTAACAGCATGCATGTTGTAGAGCATTGCTAACCTTGATCAATCTAGACCATACATTCCACCACGCACGGCATGGAGCGCAGTCCCTGAGCCACTTGAACAAGGTCGGCCGCAGTACCAAAATGGCTCGCTTTCACGAGACACTCTAGAGACAAACCTGTCCAGCTCATCCGGCAATCATTATTCGGCCCAACCCTCATCGAGAGCGCTGCCACTGTCCCCGGTGCCTGCATCACCAACAGGCTCACCACATCAAAGTCCGCGCCACAATCCGAGCCGCACTCGTGCTGGTAGTGAGACGTACTACGAAGATGTGGACCCCCGCTTTGCGGATGATCACCACCCGGGCGGCTTCCATGCCCTGAGTCCCACTAATGAAACACACCACAATGCAATTCGTGACAGCGGCATTCCCAACGCCCTCACTCCGGGTCCCGAAAATCCACATTACACAAGTCGGCAGCCCCCTCCAGCCCAAACACAAGTCTCGAACCAATACTTAAGTCCTTTGGCGTATGCCGCTGATTACAGCAATAGCTCGAGTTTTGTAGATCGTCCCCATTCTGATGGGCTGCTGGAACCGATCCCTGATGGCGCCAGATCGCCGGGTGAGGGCAGCGAGGCTTCACATTTCACTTCTGTGAGTCAGAGGGGTATTAATCCGAATTGGAGACCTGGTCCGCCGCCTGCATTTGGTGGGAGTGCGATGGGTGGGTCGACTAGTGCGTCGGCGGTGCAGAGGCGGAAGGAGGATACTATCTTGGCGGCGAATCCGGACTTCTCGATCCCTGGCGTGGGAACGGGTGCGCGTGGGAGAGGGAGAGGGGTCGCCAGGGGAGGTGGTAGCGTAGCACCGGGAGCGGCACTTCCTCCTGGTGCGCTTGGGGGCGGACTTACGCCCGCGGGACGATATCCGACGGATATTTAGGCAACGTCTGTGCCCGACGAACGCAATGTGGGGAATGGACTGTCGAGAGTTGAATGTGAGAACGGGATACCAAAGGCCGTATACCAGAGGCGTCGGAGTCAACACGCCATGCATTTGGTATCTGCTGGAGAAGAAAGCAAGTCCATGATGAGTATGTCGCAGCGTACGCGCCGCGCATTGTCGGTCGCGAACTCGAGCCGGAAGTTCAGTACGTTCGACTATGCCCCCCCGCCGAATATGACCAAGATGTCTGACGGGTCAGCGATCCCGTCACAGCAGAACACATCCGTTCGCACTCCCTCGTCCGCTGCTATACGATGTAGGAGTAGAAGTAGTCTTGGGCAAGCCTGGCAATGAGCCACATCGCAGGGCATCAGGACGACCTTGCCGTGTCCCAGACGACCTTGCCGTGTCCCAATGCTGGAATACTGAGTTTGCTATTCTGTGGTCAATGCGCTGAAGCGTGGCGCATTGGATTATGTCCTTTAGTTTCCCGGGCAGGGGGATTGGTAGGTTGCAGCAGCAGCAGCAGCAGCAGGGGATTGCCGCAGCAGCAGCAGCAGCAGCAGTAGAGCGATCACGTCACGGCACGGCATGGCACGGCTGTATCGAAATAGATGTATGCGTACAACTCATGAGCTATGGAGATGTTTTCTCTTTTTTGTTGATCGGCTTCGTGGGTGGAGAGCGAGAAGCTGATTCGGGCTCGTTGGTTGGTAGACTGGGTGGCTGATGGACTGGGTGGATGGATGGATGGATGGATGGGTGGGTGAGTGGATGTGATAGGTAGTCACCAATATCATTACATGTATGTATTGATCGAGGTTCAGGTTGGGGAGTATAAGAGATGAGTCCCGTGGCTATGCGAAGTCTTGGACGTTGTGTTGTGGGTTGTGGGTTGAGTTATTGTGTTGTCGTGCGAGACGGATACCTGCCTTGTGGATCGGTGCAATGGAGGGTCTGGATCTATTGGGTGAGGTGTGTGTTTTGATGTATTTTTGCGAGTATGACTTGGACGGGTGGTGGTGGTTCGAGACGTGCGTATATGTATGTATGCATAGGATTATGCTTCTGCGGGATTGGATCATGGATCTGGGTAGTGTGGTCTTTCTCCAAGCCACAGCTATACATATATGCTTATGCTTATGCTGGCGCTTTGCGGTTTTCCGAACCATCACTGCCACCATCATGGCTCGTTTTTCTCTTCTTGTTTGGTGCACATGCGTGTTGCAAACTGCAATAATCTCATCTTCGAAAAAAAACTGTTAGGGAATACCAATGTCAATGCCAATGCCGTGCGTCTGGCTGGGCTCCGGCGGTGGATGACATGGTAGGCCCGTAAGGTGCAACAAAAGAATGACAATGCTCCGAACCAATCACCCACTGTCCGCTGACGTGCAAGAACGACTTATGTACAGAGACAACAATAACAAATCGCGGTACTGGCGTATTATGCGCATGCCCACACAGCAGACGATGGGAGGAGCAGGGCAGTGACTTGATCGCGAACATGAGAGGTGCGCACAAGCCAATGAGAGTCCAAGCTCGATAGAGAAGACACCACAAATCCCGAACCAGCCACGTCGTGCAGTGGTTGATTGATTGTACCTGTCCAACAAGCCAGCGTCCTTCCAGCAGAAAGAGTCGTCAAGAACACCCGAAACATTTGGTCAAATAGAGTCGTAAGGGTGTGAACAGGGAATCGATATACCTCCATTGACAAACGAGTCTCCCATCAAGCACGAGAACCACGAGGGGCTAATATGCGAAAGACGACGTATACTGAGGAGGATTGGAAAGGATGGGATGATATGATGAGAAGTGCAATAGCGGCGAGGAGTGGAAGGTGGAACCGAATGAATTACAATTGAGCGCGGCGGTGGTATTGTGGACCTAGACCGGCGTCAGTACTGATATACAAGGATACAGAGGGTATGTGAAAAGTACTGTGCCTAAGTCAAGTTTACCAACTGACTTGACAGCTGTGGGCTGACTAAGCTCCGCTACCAGAGTCCTTATGCTCGAGTCGTGGATGCTTTCGGAACCTCCACCGAGATGGTATGGCAGCGCCTGAAGTGCCGTAGCCGCTGTTAACCGATCGAGGTCGTCTACTGCGTGTCTTTGTCACGTCTTTCGTGCGCGCAGGGAGTGCTTCGCACCGCGTGAGCCGTTCGGATTGCCGTGTCGGATCGTGTCTGGCCCGGTCACGACTGTCCTTTGCTTCGGTGCAGATACACAACAAGCGTAGTTAGAGTACAGGCCACATCATCTCTTGTACTGCTCATGTATGCGTCTAATCTGATCCTGCACGTTCGTTGGCGCAGCACTCGGTGGATATGCGCCGGGAGGCTGCTGTCCCATGGCGCCCAGCGCAGCAGGATTCGGCACTTGGCTGATGCCATCGTATGCTCCAAGCTCGGCTCTCTTTCGTCTCTCCTGTTCTTCCTGACTAAGTGCTTGCCCTGTCACCTGATCAAACACATCTGCACGTTGTGATGCGAGACGTTTGAGGTTGTTGGCAACATCGGCAGTGTTCAGGTTTGTCGTCGCGCTTCGCTGTTGATTCTTTGCCATTTGCTCTCGCCATTCTGGTGATAGCGCTTCGATTTTCATGTGCTGCTCCATCTCGTCGTTCGGTATCTGCTGCTTACAGATTGGGCACAACGATGAGTTCTGCATCTGTCTGCGGAGTTGAGCTTGTGGGACGTAGTCTGTTCGCACTCGGGCCTGCTGTTGATTGGCCGACACTGCTTTGCGTATCCGTTCCCGCTCTTCTTGTACAGTCGGCACATCGGATGGTGGCGGATATGGCGCGCCTTGCGAGGGCGATGCGGACGCGGGAGGTTGTGGTGTGTATCCTGTTGTCATCTGCGCGGCGGGAAATTGCTGTTGTTGTCCATAGAAGTCGTTGTAGTCCTCGAAAGTGGGTACAGCCTCTTCCAGTCGCCTGTTCGGATCAATACGCATGTTCGCCTTCTCTTCCAAGCTCAATGACAGCATATCGTTCAAGCTCTTCGGTGGAGGCAGATCGACCGTCTCATCAGCAGCATCAAAGGTGACAGTCTGAACAACACTGAAGTCGTGCCAATCAATTTGTGCAAAGGCAATGCGCTCCTTCTCGGCCTTCTCCTCTTTCTCCACCTTCTGTTTCTCGAGGTGTTGCTGGTAGTTAGCACGTTTCTTAGCGCTCTCGAGAATGCGGAAACGGTTGCTGACGTTTTGTTGAAGCTCGGCGATGCGCTTCTTCTGCGGCGCTCCGTGGTCGGCAGTTTCACCTTCAAGCAAGTCCTTGTATTGCTCTGTCAGGCGCGTGAAGTAGTTGTTGAGAGAGTGTTGTGGTCGCAAGAAGTCGAACTGGTAGTTTCCACCCTCTCTTTGTGCGAGACCAGTCACCCAACTTCTCCCATTCTTGGCCGCATATTGTGCAGTGAGCTTGACGATTTCCAAGTCTTGTGCGCTAATATTTGGCATACGCGCGCTGAACTGCCAGTCGGGCGGTGGCTTCACAGCTTCCTTGCCCTGGAAGTTTGGGTCTGTCTTTCGAACGATGTTGTTTGCTGCAGCATCGAGCCCTCGACCAGCTTTCACTTCCTCAACGCGCCATTGGTAGTATGCATTGTATGCATCGTCGGGCTCGAGGTAGGCCGTTTTGTTGGATCCCGAGCCTCGGACTCTCTCTTCGAAAGCCTTTCCATTTCGTGCAATGTATGCAGCGACCTTTTCTATGATATCGCGCATCGCCTTGGGAGGCAAGATGGTGCCCGGAGGCAGCCTCTTGGTGAAGTCATCCTGAGCTGCAGTGTTGTTGGCATCCTGGCCGTTCGTGGCGGCCGCGGCCATAATCAGTGTCGTACCTTTCCTTCGCTAGCCTCAGCCTGTTCTACACATACGCGCCGGAATCGAGGTATCGACGGGGATTCAGTAATAGTGGCGTGAGTGTGGTTATGATTGTGGTTGTGGTAAGTACATGTCTTTAGCTTCTTCCACATTCAGATCTTGTCTTAGCTTCAAAGCTTCACGAGCATTGTCTTGGCAGGCGCTAGGCGCTAAATGACCCCTGTCCAGTCTCTTTGGACCCTCGATTCGTCTCCTTGCTGGAATTAGTACACGTCGCAGCAGTACTAGCACCAGCTGAACACCGCAAGAGGCGCCGACGCTTCTCGTCTTCTCGTCCTGCACGATAAGCAGCCTCCTTTCGACCTCTCGCCAACTTCAAACCACTTCTCGTCCCTCCTTCATCCACATGCTTCACCACTAGCACACCCACGACGTGCAATCGCAACACCTGAATAAGACGATCCACCTTTAGCGACTCGTGCCTCGAATAATAAATAGCCTTCGAGCTTCACATGCGACACTGATCAGCGCGCAGGGCCGGCCTGGTCATTGTTTGAAAACTATATCAGACACAAGTCATTTCAATAGCACGAATACACTACCGACGCAATGACGACACGACCTGCGCAACAGCGCGCCAATTCGCACCAGAAGCGACAAACCACGAGCGACAGCACTGCCTACGCCAATGGCCAGATCACACAGCCCGAAATGATCCAAACCAGTCCCGACAAGCCTCCACACCCGAGCTATGAGTACACATCTCATGGTGTCACCGATAACAACATCTTAAATTTAAAGAGCGAGGACTGGCAATGGGTAGGCGTCGTCACGCTGGTAGCACTGTTCGTGCGCCTCTTCAGAATATACCAGCCCAGCAGTGTCGTGTTCGATGAAGTCCACTTTGGTGGTTTCGCGAGCAAATACATCAAGGGCAAGTTCTTCATGGACGTACATCCACCTCTCGCGAAACTATTGATCACCTTGGCGGGCTGGCTGGCAGGCTTTGATGGC
This sequence comes from Passalora sequoiae, assembly GCA_013248845.1. Taxonomy (NCBI): domain Eukaryota; kingdom Fungi; phylum Ascomycota; class Dothideomycetes; order Mycosphaerellales; family Mycosphaerellaceae; genus Passalora; species Passalora sequoiae. The sequence continues at coordinate 25,624 of WSQC01000005.1, read as the reverse complement.
AACTTTGACTTCAAGGACATTGGCAAGGACTACCTCGAGCCCAATGTGCCGTATGTAGCGATGCGACTGCTTCCTGCACTTTTGGGTGTCCTGTCTGTTCCAACCATGTTCTTGACGCTCAAGGCTTCGGGATGCAAGACTACAACGGCTGCTTTGGGCGCTGGACTGCTCACTTTCGAGAACGGCTTCGTCACGCAATCCCGGCTGATCCTACTGGACTCTCCCCTTGTCATATTCACCGCTCTGACTGGTCTGTCGTGGTTCTCCTTCGCGAACCAGCACGAATTGGGCCCACGAAATGCATTCACGCCCAGTTGGTGGTTCTGGTTGGCAGCCACTGGTCTCACACTCGGCGCAACGGTCAGCGTCAAGTGGGTTGGCCTCTTCACAATCGCTTGGATTGGATCCCTCACGCTCCTCCAACTCTGGGTCCTTCTCGGCGACACGAAGAATGTCACCATGCGCGTCTGGTTCAAGCATCTCTTTGCGCGCATCTTCTGCTTGATTATCATTCCGGTAACCTTCTACATGGCCATGTTTGCCATTCATTTTATCTGCCTCGTCAATCCTGGTGATGGCGATGGATTTATGAGCAGCGAGTTCCAGTCTACGCTCAATTCCAAGGGTATGGCGGATGTGCCTGCAGATGTCGCATTTGGTTCTCGCATCAGCATTCGTCATCACAATACTCAAGGTGGCTACCTGCACTCTCATTCGCACATGTATCCTGGCGGCAGTAAGCAGCAGCAGATTACTCTCTACCCACACAAGGACGACAACAACATTTTCTTGGTCGAGAACCAGACGCAGCCGATCAATTGGGCCGTGGATCCCACTGGCAACACCAGCATCGCTGGACCACTTGCTTGGGACACGTTCGATCCCACTTATGTGAAAGATGGAGATATCATTCGTCTCTACCACGTTACTACCGACCGCCGTGTGCATTCCCACGATGTACGACCGCCAATCACGGAAGCCGACTGGCAAAATGAGGTCTCCGCATACGGTTACGAGGGCTTCGAGGGCGACGCCAATGATCTGTTCCGTGTTGAGATCGTGAAGCACATGTCAGATGGCAAGGCTGCTAAGGAGCGTCTGCGCACAATTCAGTCAAAGTTTAAGCTCGTGCACATCATGACTGGCTGTGTCCTCTTCTCGCACAAAGTCAAGCTTCCGGACTGGGGTTTCGAGCAGCAAGAAGTTACATGCGCGAAGCAAGGCACTCTCCCAAACAGCATCTGGTACGTTGAGAGTAATATTCATCCTAAGCTCGACGCCTCTGCTGAGAAGGTCAACTACCGCAATCCTGGCTTCTTTGGCAAGTTCTGGGAGCTGCAAAGAGTTATGTGGACCACGAATGCTGGTCTCGTCGAATCTCACGCGTGGGATTCTCGCCCGCCGTCGTGGCCCACCCTCACACGTGGTATCAATTTCTGGGGCAAGGACCATCGCCAAATCTACCTGATCGGCAATCCACTGATCTGGTGGTCAAGTACAGCCGCCATCGCGACATATGGCGCTTTCCTTGCCCTAGTCCTAGTCCGCTGGCAACGAAGCTACAACGACATCCAGTACACCGCCGTCCGACGGTTCGGCGCGGAGACGGGGACGTCAGTTCTGGCTTGGTTCTTCCACTACTTCCCCTTCTTCCTCATGCAACGTCAGCTCTTCTTGCACCATTACTTCCCAGCGTTGTACTTCGCAATCATTGCGCTTTGCCAGATATTCGACTTCAGCTTCAGCCGCATCAAGATCGGCTCGTTCACACTGCGCGACAAGCCTTATGCTGGTGTGGGTGCAGCCACTATCTTCTTGGCTTTGTCCATTGCTGTCTTCACGATCTATGCTCCTCTAGCTTATGGTAACCAATGGACGAAGAGTGAGTGCAATCGTGTCAAGCTGTTCAATACATGGGACTGGGATTGCAATACTTTCTACGACTCGGTAAGTCTATCCTACTTCACATTGCAGCGCCGCGGTCGGTTACATGGACACTTGCTGATATGACTTTATAGTACGCCGACTACTCGTTGGCAGTTCCAAGTGCAGCAGGCGCAGCACCGACCACGCAAGCTGCACACGGTCCAGCGCCACCTGTTGCAGAGGATCCTCAAAAAGAAGTCCACGTCACTCCAAAGGGTCAGATCCCGCTTGGCGAAGGTCAGATAACCGAGGAGAAGATCGAGTACCGCGACGAGGAAGGTAACCTTCTAAATGAGGAACAAGTCAAGGCGCTTGAAGGCAAAGTCTCATTCTCAACACGATACGAAACACGAACACGACTCGTCGATGAGGCAGGCAATGAGGTATATGATGGCCTCGTCGAAGCTCACGATGGAGCACCTCCGGCCAAGCCAGAGGGCGTGGATCCAGCAACGGTTCCTGTTGGAGACGCCTTTGATCCGGAGCCGAACACTGCGCCGGTAGGCAATCGAGCCGAGGCCGATGTGGCGAAAGAGAGGAGTATTGCGGATGCGAAAGCAACACCTGAGGCGGAGAGTGCACCGGAGAAGAAGACAAAGGATGAGCTTTGATTATGTGACAACGGGACCTTTCAATGACAAAAGGAAACCACATAGTTACCGTAGACGGCAGTGTCTTGTAAAACTAGCGATATGCTAATGGAAAATGTCTTGAAAAGTTGGAAGCGTTTCTTGAAAGGGTACAGGTTTCGGCGTCTCGAAAAAAGACTTTGCGCAAGAGCAGGCTTTTTGGATCTTTCTCGGGATATTCGGAAAGCTCCGGATATGAACTATGAACACAGGCTAGCGACTGTAAGTATCGTCCGCAGCACGAGCATACTGGAGAGACGCAACACTCACTTCATGGTGCTAGCATCCTCCTTATGCAGATATAGGCATAGCCCTGTCAAGCAGGGAAACTGGAGACGCAAACAGGTTGTTGACTCACGGACGCCCTGCTAGTCTTCTTATACGGTCTAATAGACCGTAACACAAAACCAAATCCACCCCCTGAGATACGAAAAATTATCGACTGAGAGTGTCCCACCGCCATCAGTCAACGCCTGGAGGTACTACCATCCCTATCAATTTATCTCAAAGCTCGCACACACGCCATCTTATCATCTCTTCCCCGTCGCCAAATCTCGTCCGTTTGCCGTCATACTGAAAGCATCTCCATCGTTCAATTCTCCGCATCGACTCCCAAAGCGCATTAATGGTGTCGTCTAAGCATCGAGGCTTCAAGCTTCTCCGATGCGCAAAGCCGTCTTGGCGTGCTCAAAGAAGTGCGGCGACTCCATAACAGGCTCATAACGCTGGCAGAACGGGTAACCACCATGATGTGGACTGAACCATGGACATTGATCGCCATCAAGGTGGCCCTGGACATGGACCTATTCTACCACTTCAACCGGCAGCTACCACTGAACTCCACGCAGGCAGCTCGTGCCATCGGCGCCGAGCCCTTGCTAGTCACCAGAATCTGCCGCCTGCTCGATACCCAAGACATACTCCGCGAAACCGACGTGGACACATATACGAATACAGAGTTCTCCAAAGCCTTGAGGTGCTTCAAAGGCCTCAGGACCGGCTTCCAACATTTTTACGACATTGGCATTCCGCATTTCGCAAGGGCTCCAGAGTACCTCGAGAACACGAAGTGGCCAAACCCGGCAGGCGCCACGAATCCGCCTTGGAATTGCATTATGGGTATCAAGGACGGTCAGGGAGGAGGCCTCTGGGTAAGTATATATCGCAGGCGTGAGCCGCCACCCGCAGCATCTAGATGAATAAGCTAAGCGCGATCATCCTGCAAGAATTGGCTCAAGGCGCACCCTCAAGCATCCAAAGACTTCAATTGTTTTCCGGGTTCGATGCGAGACTTCGGGTTTCCAGTATGGCGCAAAGTATATCCCATCCAGGATCGTCTATTGCATGGTCTCGACAAGTCCGGGGCCCTGATCGTCGACGTGCGGCAATGGCACTGAACTACGAGCTCTGCATGTAGCCTTACCAGGAAATCACAAAGACGCCACCTTGGCCCTCCAAGAACAACCTCACATCATCGCTAAAGTGGGTCAGCCCAACATCCGGTTGCAGGCGCACGACTTTTTCCAACCGAAGCCAGCGCAGTTCCGCGCGGTACCCGGGCGTACATGATGGGACACATCTTACATGGCTGGCCGGACGACCGAGCCGCCGATATTCTACGGCACCTGAGGGATGCCATGACCCCAGGCTACAGCAGAGTGATTCTGTAGGAGTCGGTTATTGCCGACCGCGTCGCCGATGTGCTGCCCCGTAGATCCTAAGAACAGGACCTCGGGATCTTAAGAACAGGGTCATAAGATCCATTCCTAGAATCCCGTTTTTAGAATCTTAAATCTAGAATCCTATGAATTGAATCCCGTTTCTAGAATCCCATTTTTAGAAACCCGTTTCTAGAATCTCGTTTCTAGAATCTTAAATCTAGGAACCCGTTTTAGAATCCCGTTTCTAGAAACCCGTTTCTAGAATCTCGTTTCTAGAATCTTAAATCTAGAAACCCGTTTTTAGAAACCTAGTTTTAGAATCCCGTTTCTAGAATTACGTTTCTAGAATCCCGTTCCTAGAATCTTGTTTCTAGAATCCTGTTTTTAGAATCTCGTTTCTAGAATCCCGTTTCTAGAATTACGTTTCTAGAATCCTGTTTCTAGAATCCTGTTTTTAGAATCTCGTTTCTAGAATCTTGTTTCTAGAATCTTAAATCTAGAATCCTAAATCTAGAATCTAGTTTCTAGAATCTTGTTTCTAGAATCCTAAATCTAGAATCTCGTTTCTAGAATCCTATTTCTAGAATCTTAAATCTAGAATCCTAAATCTAGAATCTTAAATCTAGAATCTTAAATCTAGAATCTTAAATCTAGAATCTTAAATCTAGAATCCTAAATCTAGAATTATGTTTCTAGAATCTAGTTTTTAGAATTATGTCTCTAGAATCTGTTTTTAGGATCTATTTATAGAACCAAGTCTCGAGAATCCATTTCTTGAATCTGTTTTTAGAAATGATTTCTAAAATTTATTTCTAGAAACGAGTTTGAAAAACCGGTTTCTGAGAAACTAGTTCTAAGAATCAGGATCCTGAGAACCGATCCTACTCCTAAGAACGGGATCCTAACCTTGGAGGATCAATTCTTAGGAACGTACCTCGAGAGTCAGTCTATACAAATACATTATGTAGCCTCGTCGCACTCACCTCCTCTCAATAGGCTAGTAGCTCTCTAGCCAGATCAGGTCACCTGGTTCTTCGGCGATCTAATAGCAATGAGTCGTACTTGGTCTCGCTGAGGTTACAAGATCTCCCATCAACAAGGGCTCCCGTAAGCGGAGCAATCTGAGCACTCGCATGGTGACTATGTCCATTCGAGTGGCCATTGTTCTTCAGCAAATGGAAAATTGGCTCGTCGAGTTTCGTTGGCACAGATCCAGAACGACCCTCACGATGCTTGGCCCTAATGGCAGAGTACCATCTTCTGCCTGTAGAGTATATCGTGCCGTAGTCATACTCCAAGCAAAATTTTCCAGCAGTCACCAATTCCAGCAAAGTCAGATAGTACTTAATCCTTCCCGTAGGATATCCATGGACGAGATATTGCGGCTTCAGCTGATCGTATGCTTTCTCTCGAGCAATGATCTCTTCTTTGAGCATAGCTTTTGCATCTTCAGCACCGATTGAATGCCATTTCATGTACAGAAAAAACAGCGCTAACGATTTCTTCCTGACGGCGGACCGCTTCAAAGTTGAGGAGCTTCTTATCCCTCTCGCATGTCCCGTTGCTCGCATAGCAAGCGCCGGCCCAAAGACGGCCAATATGGTGAATTGATGTTTGATTCTGTGGTGCAGTGTCCGAGATGCTGGCTGTAGAGTCCCGGTCGGTCGTAAAACGGCTCAAAGTACTCCTCGTCAAGCAGCGTTGCCGGAATCGTTGTAACTGACTTGGGAAACTCACCCAGAAGTAGTAATCAAATCTGCTTCTTGTTGTCCATGATCGATACGATGATTCGAGCAAGTAGCTCATCGGTGAATACGCTTAATGAAACTTCGAAGGTCGCAGGGAAAGACTCGTCGCACTGTTCGCGCCATATATATTTATATATCTCTCTCAACAGCAGAACGGCTGGACTGGCACAGACATTCGAGGTCTTTGACGTGATTAGCAAGACGTAGAGCTCTCGGTGGCACATGATCGAACGCTTCGGAACGGTCGTGTTCCAGGCAAGTTACGCATCAAATTTGAGCTTCTCAGCCAGAGGTACCAGGACCTGGCATGGATCCAGCTTGCTTCTTTGCAGTGGCAGAGGTCGAATGTCGGAGAATTGTGTTGGCAGCCTTGACCTCCTTCTCATCGCAGGTAGAATGGCATGATCTCACAACTTCTTATTGAGGCAGGCAACGGCATGTCCCAAGTAAGCGGCGTGATCAAGAATCTCGATTCAGTATTGAAAATCGGTGGCTCAGCGCCAGGCATCGTGGTGCGGTAGTGGCAGACACTACAATGCCTGTATCAGCTTCTGCTGTGTCTGCCAAATGACAGCCCAAACGCATTTTGTGAGTAGTTCACCCCGAGCAGCGAACACAGAGATCTCTAGTGCAGACTGCTTTTCCTATAGCGTCAAGGTTACCTTGGCTGGAAGCTCGGTCAGTCGCACAAGACAGATCCGGTTGTAGTCCGGTGTAGCTGCTGTTCTACTACTATGTTCAATCAAGCGCTCGACGCAGCCAGGCTCCCCGTTAACCGCTTCATTCACCACCATCGATCTAGCGGTGTGCTTGTTTACTGTCTGTCGATGGTGATGGGCTCCTCATGAATGTGCCCTGCATGTATCGTCCTTCGATGACTTTCTCCGGCGCCACTTGCGATAGATTTCCACGACACCATGTCATCTGCAGAATATGAGAAGCACCCATTGTTGCGGAACATCGATGCTAACTTGCAGCCCGGTGGTCATCCAAACGAGGCAGACGACACCGCCACAAGATTAGATCTCATCGGCGATACCGAGAACCCATCAAACTGGAGCGGATCATACAAGTGGCGAATTGTATCATTACTGGCTTGCACAGGTAACCAATATTCAGACAAAATGCAAGCATTCGCTGATGGCCTTGACAGCTCTCATAGCCTCCTTCACTTGTCTCTCCATTGCGCCATTCGCGGTAGCATCATTGAAGATCTGGACAAGCAAGAGTGCAAGACAGCCAGCGTGTTGTTGGTAACCACATGCGAGTTCGGCGAGGCGACAGGCCCATTCCTCATCGCTCCACTTTCCGAGATGCTTGGAAGAGGACCAGTGGTGAACGCATGCAACATTGTGCTCGTGGCTTGCACAACACTGGCTTCTCTGGCAGATTCGGGCGTTTCAATGATCGCAACGAGGTGCCTACCAGGCATGTCGGTCGCTGTGAACGTCTTGAGCCCTGCTATACTTGGTGACATGCTCGACAAAGATCAACTCGGCACTGCAATGAGTTTAATCGTATTCTCATCACTACTTGGCGGCGCCATTGGACCGGTCGTGGGCAGTATGCTAGCAACGCGTTGGGGCTAGCGGACGAGGCTTCGAATATGCGCGGCCGGGGTTGCGCTTGTTAAAGTGGGCTTCTTGACGATCTTCCAGGAGAGTTACAAGCCGATTCTCATCAAACAGAAGCTCTGCAAAGCGGACGGACACCAGACGCCGAAGAATCATTAACTTCGTATAGCGGCACACAGCGGCGGCCTTTGGTGGAATGTCTCGTTCGTCCCTTTGCGATACTTTGGTCTTCATCCATCTTGCAAGCGATGAGACGTTTTTGCTCTGCAGCTTTCGCATAATATTATGTTGTTTTGACAACGTTGCCCACCATCATGCGACATTCATTTCACCAGACCGAAGCACAGACTAGCTTCGCGTTAATACCTCTGTGTAAGTCTGGGATTCTGCAGACATTTTGAATAGCTGTATAACACCTTTGTAGCCATGGGCGACCTTGTTAGCGTCGTCATCTGCAACCAGTTCGTGGATCGAATCTACATACGACTCCGTTGTCGTAAGTCCAAAAACATAGGAGAACCAGAATACCGACTACCATTGGCAATTGTTGGCGGCTGTTTACTGCCAGTGGCGATCGCTTCCTTTGGCTGGGCATCGTACGTCTCTATCATCTTAATAAGATCGGTCGTCGTGCTACTGGGCCTGTCAATTATCATGAGCTTGATTCCAAGCATGACGCACGTGGTGGATGCGTTTGGGCAGTACTCTGCTTCGGCAGGTATGGCTGTGATCGTGACGCGGGCCTTGTTGGCAGCTTTATTGCCCTTGGTCATCGAACCAATGGTGCTAAGGCTGGGATCTGGACTGATGTTTATGATATGGGGTGTTTTCAGCCTGTGTCTCATGTCTATGCCAATCCTCTACATGAGGTATGGATCGAATTGGAGGCAACGGTCAGAGTATACGAGGCCTTCTTTGTCTTGGATATCCAGCTAGCAGGCATTAGAGCGCTACTAGACACAGTGAGGCGCTGAGTAGGCAGCAATGTGCTCAGTCGCAGCGGTAAAGGGAGTACTCGGTCTTCGCAATTCATCCTGTTCAGCAACCACAAAATACAAACTTGAGTCCTGGAAGGTCTCAGCTGCAGTGTGTTCGAGAAGACGTTGGCCTTTACTTCAAATTTGTAGCGACGGCGATAGCGAGACAGTAGTAATAGTGCGCATCCCATCGACAATCGTGTCGACGCGTCACATTGCGATGAATCATGAGAAGCTGAGGTGACGAACGACTCAGAGAATGAGCAAGGGCCACTTGCCGAGAACGCCGAGAACGCCGAGAATGCTCCGGGCCGTCACACTTTTCAGCCATGGTACCATGACAACAACAATTCCTTCTCCCGACAATACATACGCGATGGCCACGATATCCATGGGGCCGACGTGAATGGTCTATATAGCTGGACTGAATGATGAAAGAGAAGAGCGAGCAGAAATGGATAAGATACGTCGCGTGATGAGTGTCCGGTGGCCGAGGCCAGCAAGATGAGATGCATTCCCAAACAAATGCGCTTACTGCATACACCCATACTCGACACTCTCAGCAGCTGCCGAAGCTACGCTTGTATCTTGCCAATCCAGATATTGTTCGTCCACTGCCGCCGATACTTGGGATCCTCTATCTTCTTCAAAAGCGCTTCGTAGTACCAGCCTCGTGCGATGCCATCCTCCAGGTACTCAGCCACATCTGGACAACTTGCGAATTTATTATATTCCACAGCACCGAACCTGCGGAGCACACTGCAACGTTCCTCCATTGTTGCGCAGATCAAGAGTTGTGATCAATCATAAGGCCTCTCGGGAGGTATATTGGGCAGTTCGCTGCTGTAGTCCGAGTTATCTGCCCAAGTCCGAAGAACCAGTCCATCGCCTGTTGAAGTATAAACGATGTCGATGTCGGACGGATAGTGGTGTCGGTAAAATGCAATCCAGTGATATGGCGGTCGAACATATCCTGGCTTGGCCACCAGTGGCCGCCAAGTTGCATCACGCGAAGCGCGAAGGGATCTTCTTCCGTTGAGCTGCGCGAGGAAAATGTAACGCTTTTTGCGATTCGTGGTTCGTGTCGACAACCACTCCGAGCCGATCTAGATCCACCCTTGCGCATTCCTTGCGCACGTATCCGCCAGTGAATGGGTACGCAAAGAGCACTGGCAATGGGGCTTCACAATTGGCTCGTGGCTTCTAAGGCATCGAGCTTGCCTGTGCACTCTCATCTGCGAGAACGTCCCGAGGCCGGTAGTATGTATCGCCATTGTGCTTGTTGCTTGAAGTACCGGGGGATTCAGGCGTATAGTCTCTGTCTTGCTGACTTCGGATCGTGGAATACCGACGGTATGGACTTGTGGAATCCCGGCGCGGAAATATGATCGCCAACGTACGTGCTGCATGAGTGGTCGAGTTATCGGCTTCAAGCTGCTGCTTCAAGTTAGAGCGACAACACCAATTTCTTGGCAGTTGTGGCACAGCATCTTGGTGGTCAAATACATCGATCTGGAAGATGACAAGGACAAGGATGACAAGGGCAAGCCCATATCCGTCAGTCAAAGACTTTACGGGCCCAAGCTGGCGAAGACACTACCCCGCTTCGAACCAATACAGAATGATCGCGCGACCATTCGGCACTTTACCCAGCGTACCGATGACAGCTATTGCTATGCCCTACTTGCAACGTAAATCACTACAGTTCTGGAATTCTACTCATAGCGGCCAATGGTCTATACCAAAGTCAAGGCCATTTCCTGAATCCCACCACGCCAGGATGACAACCTCGAGAATGGCGATATCGAACACAATAACAATGATGTGCGTGCTCCACTAGATCTTAGAGGACGTCTCAATGGGTGCCCCACATCCCGACAATGCCTAGTACCCCGATTCGTACTAGGATCTATACAATCGATGAATCCAAGACATTCAAAACTTCACAGGTGATACAGACTCAGGCGTATGCCAATTCGCCTTCAAAGAAATCGGGACTACCGAGCCCAACAATGGGATTGAACGCGCCGAGGGAGAAGCTTTAGTAGTGATTACATCTTGTCCTTTCTATGCGATTTTGTGGAGCTGACTTTCGATTGCAGAAACGGAGCTTCGATTGTCAGTACAAATGCTAATGCGAATGCAGCAGCTTAACGAATTTGTGCAAGTAGATGTTGTTCGGGGCGAAATAGGGCGCTTGGCTCATTCTTTCCGAGCGTTGTATCCTTTGCTGTGCCATGCCTCTCGACAACTTGCTTACTCGGCGCGATTGCTGCAGAAAATCGGAGGTAAAGAACTCGGACGGATTCATGGTGACCAAAGTTCGAAAGTGTCTCGCGCTCGGTTTCGCTTTCGAGGGTTACAGTCAGAACTCGTCTGCCAAGCAGCCGGCGGTGAGTACATGTTCCCTTCCGTATGTCACCTTTCGTATTTGGTACGTCGAAGCTGACGTACGATACCGATACCGACCTTTGGCGGTCAGCACAAGTCCTAACCTGCGGCACTTGGCATGGAGCGGCAAGGTGTTCTCAATCATTGTCTTCTGACCATCAGCCTTCAAGCTGGACTCATGGTCCTGAGCCTTCTTTGTCTGCTGTCACATTTCTGGGTGGATCTGTTACTCGGCATTGTTCCTGCATTCCGCGTGGTCGCTGGTCGCTGGTCGGTTGCACGTTTATGCAGGGGTCTATCTGCCTTGGCGTGCCGTGTCGAAGTTGCCCTATCGTCGTCCGTACAATAGTGAGATTTTGGCGCCGTGTCGGATGGCGTTGCGCGTTGGAGCCTGTATGGTAACGTTTGCCGCAGCTAACAGCAGTGAGCATGTTCACGGAATGCAAATCATCTCTATAGCAGATTATTCTATGCGCGTGTGCAGACCAGGGTTCCCCGGGTGGGGGCGGAGCATGGTCTACCACTACTTCGGTTATGAGCGTTGACATCCGAAACCCTACCAATCTTCGCTGTGTTCCTGCAGCAAGTCACTATCGGATGATGTGGGATGATATAATGCGCGCGTTGTGGGTGAGAATGATGGGTTCTAAGATGCCCTGTAGGATGCGCGGGAAATCCCATTCAAGAGCGATTGTTCTGCTCGTTCCATAATGACCCGAAAGTCTCCACCCGATAGGACGCTGCCGAGGCCGGAAGCTAAAGTTGATCCTTGTATGGTATTCCTCTTCCATAGTGCCACAATTTGGCACGTTGTATGATCGTCGAACGCAATCTCACAGCCCTTGGAAGAGTCTTGTTCCGCCAACAAAACTGACATGAGACTCGAAGACACAGACTTCACGTTCCCCTTCGCTCCTTGAACCGCCACCCCAGGTATACAGGACCTATATGGGAAATAACGACAGTGAATGAATACCAAGGAGCCATTACCCGGCCGGCTTCACTACCTTTCTAGGCAACAAAGACGCTGCATATCAAGCGGGGAGCGTGTTTGCATTCACCTTCGACGGCAAAGATACACGAAAAAGTGCCGGCAAGTCACGGCACTTGTAACGACGCATTTTCAATACTATTAAAGTCCACTTGCGCTCAAGCTGCTCGACAACTTGTCTTTGCCTTATCACCGTAATCACCACTCAAAATGCTGTTCATCGCCCTTCTCGCTTCGCTCTCTGCCGCTACTGCACGAGCAGCGTCCAACCTGTACGTCGCAGACTACGGTGGAAAAGTAACGACCCTGCAACTGGGCGAGAAGAACGGCACATACAGCCTCACTAAGACGTCCGCGAGCGATGGTTGCGCACCAAACCCATCGTGGCTTACGATCGACGCACCAAGAGGCGTACTATACTGCATGAACGAAGGTACGTCAATAGGCGACAGATGGAACGCGGGAACAAAATTGTCCAAACTAACACTTTTCGAGGACTCTCATCACCAAACGGATCACTAAGCTCCTTCACCATCAACAATGACGGAAGCCTGACCCATGTACTCAATACGACGACTGCCAACGGTCCAGTTAGCGGCGTCATTTATGGAGAGCCTGCTGGACAGCGCGCTCTTGCCCTAGCACACTACGGTGGCTCTGCACTAAGCTCATGGAAGCTGCAGGAAAACGGCAACTTCAGCTTCAACCAGAACATCGAATTCTCACTTCCGAAGCCAGGTCCCGACCCAGACAGACAAGACGCTCCTCATGAGCATGAAGCTATCACCGATCCCACAGGACAGTACATTCTCGTACCAGATCTTGGCGCAGATCTCGTGCGCATTTTCCGCTGGGACCAAGATTTGCTGAAGCTAGAGACCCTCGAACCATTACAAGCTACCCCAGGCTCGGGACCCCGACACGCGGCTTTCTACACACCGTACGGAGTTCCCGGCGGCACAACATATATGTATCTCGTCGGCGAGCTTACCGCAACAGGTAAGTCAATGCACCCATCAAACTATTTACCCCTAATAACTAATAATCATTCATAAATAATCGAAATGACAAAAAATCTATACATAATAATAAGAATACATATTCTTACATCTTAATCATCAATTTGTATTAATTTGAATTATTAAGTAAATTACAATACATATACACTACATTAATACACTACATACAATATACAATTATTACATAATATATGTATTATAGCATAATAAGTCAATGCACCCATCAAACTATTTACCCCCTCCTCTCCACATTACAACCAACTAATCTCTATGAACAGTAACCGCCTACTCCATCCAATACCTCCCCAACACCGCAGGCCTCACCTTCACCCTCCTAACCACAACCCCGACAATCCCCCTCCTGACCCCGCACCGCCGCAACGCCCCCGCCGAAATCCTCGTCTCCCCCGACAACCGCTTCCTCCTAATCTCCAACCGCAACGACAGCTCCTACACCCTCCCCACCCTCGGCCCCTCCGACTCCATCTCAACCTTCGCCCTCTCCCACGACGGACTCCTAACATTCCACCAACTCTGGCCAGCAGGGGGTCTGTTTCCTCGTCACTTCCAGACCAATGCGATTGGAGATTTGGTCGCGGTGGGGTTGCAGAATAGTCAGGCGGTCGTGGTGCTGGAGCGGGATGTGCAGAGTGGGTTGATTGGGGAGCCGGTGGCGAGGGTGGAGTTGGGGGTCGGGGCGAATGTTACTGCTGTTGTTTGGGATGAGGAGAGGGGGTTGGGGGTTTTGGGCGGGTAGGGATCGCCTGGGCCTACTATGAAGTGGATAGGACGTGATTTTGAGTTGTGAATGATGGGAGACGACGTGAGATGGGACGAGAGGTATCAGGACTCTCTCACAGATCGACAGATGGATTTTGCTGTAGGGCGTGAGCTCCTTGCGCACGCGTCTTAGCATACGACTCTTTTACTGCTGGCAGATGTTGTGCGCTACTCTAAATTGACACGCGTTGATAGAGCACATAAGACTCAAATAGAGCAGAAGCTTCTTCACGAACCTCTCCTTGTGAACTTCTCCATGGTCTAAAATCTCCAACCCTCCCCATCACACCCCAACCCTCAAAACCACCCCCTCCCCTCCAACTTCCCCCTTCTCCTCTCCCCCTCCAACTCCTCCCTCGGCCCCTCAAACCACAAACACACATCACTCCCGACGGCCCTTTTCCCAACCCCCAGATCAACATCAAAAATCCCCCCCTCACCCACACAAAAGCTCGCCCTGACATGCACACCGCGCTTCCTCCCCTTGGCCCTCTCACTCAAAAACGGTCCCATAAAATTCGTAATCCTCCACGCCAAAGCATCAGAAGCGAACTTGGTCTTCAATTCCTTCTCCCAGCCTTCTGGCTCCTCGTCTGTGAGATGTATGGGTACGAGGGCTGTGGAAGTGGAGGAGCGGGAATTGGTCCAGTAGGCGATGAGGTCGGGGTCTCGGGGTTCTTGTTCGAAGAGGGTTGTGAGCCACATGCTCATGATGAGGGTGTTGAGGTTGTGGAAGTGTTTGAGTGCGGATAACAAAGGGGTTGTAATTGGGGTCGGAGAGAAGAGGATTGGGGATCCTTTGTAGCCGCAGAATTTAAGTTCTTTGATTGTGTTGGCGTGGAAGGAGGCGATTGTGTGGAGCATTGGGGCGGCGCCGCGCCAGCCCCATTGTGGTGAGAATGTGAAGGTTTCGGATGGTTGTTGTGGGTTCTGAGATCCGAGTGCGAAGATTGTGGGTTTGTCTTCTCCTTCGAGGCCCTCTGCGCCTTCTTCTTGCACGATCTCGACAGCGTCGATGCCGTCTTCGCCCCACGTGTTGCCGAGTGGACTACAGACTCCGATCATGACAATCTTGGTCAAAGAGCAGTTGTACAAGGCGCGAATGATCTCCCGGCGCTCGTCGCGAGGCATGCCGCCCTCGATCTTGATGGTTTGAAGTCTTCTCATCCTGGAGGCGAACTCGGCGATGAACCGTCGGCGACTGGCTCGGGCTGTTGGGTCTGCGCATACGATGTCTTCGCTCTGCACTTCGCCGCTGCCACTATATTGTGTGTCCACTCGCAGCTCGACTAGAGTCCTACCCAGATTGTCTACCACGGCCGCAATTCGTTCAGCGACATCTGGAGAAGGTGCAGTCGGCGCTAAGAAATGATTCATCGGCCATGCCAAACACTGGATGTTGGGATGAGCCTCTACGAATGCAAGACCTGCCAGATCTAGTGATATTGTGCTAGTCTCGATGTCACTGCGGTATTCGCGAGCGTCCAAGACGGACTTACCCAACAAGTATAGACCTCGCGGCAGTAGAGTGTCTGGCACGACGCAATTCCTGAGCTGGAAACTTCGCAAATGGGGAAACCGACAATTGAAGAGGCCAAGGAACACGTCTGCCCACGCAGCGAAAGCTCCAGTATCTCGCGAGGAGCCGACTAGTGTGGGCTGGTGGAGGATCCAATCCAGGTTGAGGGACACCAGGCTATCGCAGACACTCCTCAACATTGTGAGCGCAACGTCAGAAGATGGCAGTTTTTCCCGCTGCATGCTTCTCCAAAGCTTGCCGCGAGTAATCATGTTGAATTCGCTTGTGTCGATCAAATTGGTGAATGGTCTCGTTTCGCTTTTGCATTGAGGATCTGGATCGGTCCATGTGCCGCGATGGGCCATGACCGCCCGGATGTCTTCATGCGGTATGCGAGCTATTTTCAGCTTGATCGTTGTAGGTATGTCTTGTGCAATAGCGTCATAGATGCGATCGTCCAGTATATGTGCTCTTGCGTGCAGTAATGCGAGGGGAGCTATGTCTGGGAAGTTGTTGACGACAGCTGGTGCTGCAGGACGAGCCATTTCCTGCTGCCGATCCAGCCACAACACGTGGCCGTGGCCAGAATTGTATTCGTGTACGAGGTACGTGACTGCCGCCTCATACACCCCGCCACAGCCATCTTGAAGTGGTTTCAAAAGGCCGTCACGCGAGTAGTTCCAGTGCGATGCCGGAATATGGTCACTCAAAGCTGAACGTGGGCGCATCGGCAAACGGCGAAAGCGTACACTCTCGAGACCGCAAAAGTCGAGCACGAGGGGTAAGCCCTGCGGATGATGATCTAGTGACATGGTCAGGCCAGCACTAATACGACAGTTCTCTAGCCATAGTTTTCGTACTCGCGTGTACCCTGAGCCGTCTTTGAGCCGCGTCTTGTCAAAGAAGCAGCGTAATAAAGCATCCGTCAGATTGGGATGACCAAAGACCACACGAAGCGTATGCACGTTCTTCAAATGTTGCGCCGCGAGTTGAACTAGCTGAATCGTTCTTGAATCTGCAGAAAGCGTGCCCGCACTGAATGACACATATGGAAGTTCGTGAAAGATGGCCGGTGGCGGTAGATGACAGCGGTGCGTCAAAGTCTGAACACACGCTGCAATATGTGGCTTCCTGCCGAGACTTTAGTGCGATGCTGGGAGCAGGTCACATGGACGCATGATGAGGACATATACTTACGTTGCAAATACTATCAGCTTCCTAATCAAAGGCGTATCGTCGTGGCCATCGGCTCCGTCATCGTGTTCTGTTCGGCAATCTACGAGATCGACATCTCTCCATATCAAGGGCGCAGCAACTTGATGACACCAGCGTGATAAGTGACTCAATCGAAAGAGGTCGGGCAGCCGAAGTCGTTCGAGGACATCTTGCAGCAGTTCCTCCGGCAAACTATGGAGGGAGAAAGCGGTCATGCTGTTCTGATCCGGTACTGTATGACGAAATTTCAGGTGATATAGGTAGTTGTCGTGAGCGAGAGTGGCGACGCTGCCGGGAAGGTGTGGCCTGGATCGTGGTTCGATGGTTCTGTGTTGCTTCCCATCATCATTAGGACGCGGGAGGATGAATGGCGTGACCTGTGTTCCGCGATGGGTGGGTACGGTTTGTCGCAGGGGCGGGAGAGTGTGTTCTTATCATGGTATTCAATAGGAATGTTACCACCTTACGTGTAGACTTCGCAATGGGTAGCTCTGAGGTCAGTTCCCGTAGTTTGCCTCAGGCATCGATACTTATCGATAAGAAGCTCCGAGTCACACAATTTAAGCTGCGTCACACCTTCCAAGTTGTTTGAGCCATTGGCAAGCCACTCGAAACTTACTTCCTACATACCTCGAATTTCCTGCGACAGCTAAACATGGCCGACAAGCAAGAGCTGCCCGAGCGGCCTGCAGAAGGCGCTGCTGCACAACCACAGGAAGGCGAGAAGAAGGGACCAAGCAAGAATGAACTGAAGAAGATGCAGAAAGAGAAAGAAAAGGCAGAGAAGGCAGCAAAGCGTGCTGCTGAGGAAGAGGCAAAGAGAAAAGCTGACGAGGCCAACGACGTGAGCAAGGAGGACTATGGCCAGCTGCCATATGTGCGAGAAAGTGCTGGCATCACACATTCGTCACTTGCAGAACTCGCGGAGCAATATGGCGGCAAGGAGTTCGCAGAGGACAAGAGACCTGAGGTCGTATTCAGAGCGACTGTTGCGAACGCGAGGAGTCAGAGTGCCAAATTGTCGTTCCTCAACTTCAAACAGCACCCAAACAGGATCTCCGATACCATTCAGGCTGTCGTTGCCGCCAGTGACAGTCTGAGCAGACAGATGGTCAAGTGGGCTGCCAACATCCCTACAGAGAGCAAGGTCATTGTACACGGTGTGCTCAACACGCCCAAGGATCCCATCAAGAGTGCGACTATCGAGAATATGGAGGTACACATCCGGAAGATCTACACACTAGGCAAAGTCGACAACCAGCTACCACTTCAAGTTGCCGACGCAGAGCGTGCCATCCCAGCAGAAGGCGAAGAGAATGCGACGAGCGAAGATGGCCGGCCTCTAGTATCACTGAATGCACGACTCACGAACCGCGCCATTGATCTCAAGTCCAACTTGAACCATGCCATCTTTGGCATCAAAGAGGGTGTGCAAGATCTATTCCGCGAGTTCCTCAAAGCACGCAAATTTCGAGTCATCAACACTCCCAAGCTTCTCGGGGCAGCAACAGAAGGTGGCGCCAACGTCTTTGAGAGCACTTACTTCGACAAGAAGGCTTACCTAGCACAATCACCCCAGCTCTACAAGCAGATGATGATCGCCGCTGACTTCGAGCGCGTCATGGAGATCGGTAGCGTCTTTCGCGCCGAGAACAGCAATACAGCTCGCCATCTGACAGAGTTCGTCGGCCTCGATCTGGAAATGGCGTTTGAAGAGGACTACCACGAAGTAGTCACTCTACTCGAAGAGCTCCTACTGCACATTTTCAACGGCCTTCGCACCCAATACAAGAAAGAGTCCGACCTCGTGCGCGCAGTGTACTCCGTAGAAGACTTCAAACTCCCGGAAGCTGGCAAAGTTCCACGTCTCGACTTCGCAGAAGGCATCAAAATGCTCCGCGACGCCGGCGAAGAGGTCAACGACTTCGACGACCTCAGCACACCCCAAGAGAAGAGGCTCGGCGCTCTTGTCCTGGAGAAGTATGGCTCTGACTTCTACGTTCTGGACAAATTCCCACTCGCTGTGCGGCCCTTCTATACCATGCCGAGCAAGGAGACTTTGGACAACTACGATGAAAAGAACCCGAATGCCGGCTATTCGAACTCTTACGACTTCTTCATGCGTGGTCAGGAGATCATGTCGGGTGCGCAGCGTATCCACGATGCGACATTCTTGGAGAAGCGTATGCGTGAGCACGTCACCCCTGTTGATCCGAAGTCGCCTGGTCTGAAGGATTATGTGGACTGCTTTCGATATGGTTGTCCGCCGCATGCTGGAGGAGGTCTAGGGTTAGAGCGTATCGTCATGTTGTGGTTGGGTTTGCCGAACGTGCGTTTGGCGAGCTTGTTCCCTCGTGACCCTGGTAGGCTGATGCCATAGATTGCTAAGGATTGCGGGAGAATGCTTAGTATGAGCGAGAAGTCAGGCAGCACAGGAAGAAAGACTTCCAGACTCGCGCGAGGACAGGGCCGGGGTGGGAATACGATGTCGTGGCCTTCCACGAGGTATACCCTGAATAGATCGCTGGTCATTATCGGCTATGGCGAACTGGCCCACCAGAATCAGATATGTGGACAGTCTATCATAGTTCATGATTGATACTTCCGCATAGATGCCTCAGCATCCAAAACTCCATGTTCGATCTTCAGCAGGACTCATTTGCACTCTCGAACTTGACAGTTCTTGACATCGGTGCCAGGGCTTTGCTGCATCTGAGCAGATTGTGGCTAGCTAATCATCCGGCCCGAATTCAGCCCAGTAGAGCCATGAGATGAGTCGCAGTCAGTACGTGCCGCAAACGGGACTCGCATTGACAAGGATGTCTTCATAGTCGCGACGTGCGTATCTCTATGGAATCTAGAAAGTGAAAGACGAAGATGACAGTAAATGAACAGAGCAGTAAGTCTCTCGTTCTTCATGATATGGAAGTAGAAGAGGTCGAGGAGATGAGGACTATGTGCTGCACTTTCATACCCGGTACATGGATGGTGTGAGGTAGGTTGTGATGAGTCACGATGTATTTGGTGCATCTGTAGACACTTGCAGCGAGCTGTCTGTACTCCATTGCGAGACGATTCAGTGATTTGTGCGCGCTATCGAGGATGACCTTGATCTATGCGGCCTTTGCGGTACTTGGGCGGTGGTTGTTCAGGAAGACTTCTAGGCAACGTCTACATCTTTCCATCTATCTCCTGCTCAGCCGAGCCTCTATATGTACACTGCTTTTCATTTTGGGCTTTGTGATTGCTGGTGGATCGGAGCAAAGATAGCCCGACGCCGAAGCGCGCCTAGCCAATCTTTCAACTAGCTATTATTCGGGCTTGTACTGTACCAGGAGAAGCTCCCCATCGTCATCGCAGCGTGAAACTATCGTCAACTCTCATGATATCCATACCATGGGCCTTCCATGATCTGTTGCCTCATGCCCTCGACAACGGGGGGTAGTCTACAGCACAAATGCTTCGGCCTACGCCCGGCCGAGATTTGCCCTATCGCCACCTCAAACTGCCAAGCCGAGATCAGCCAGGGTCTTGATACCGCTCGCGCCTTTTCGTCCACAGCAACACCGAGCGTGGCAGGCCAGAGATAGCAATGCAGTGTCATGACATTCATCAAATTGACCTATCTACAATATGACGGGAGAGGGGCATACATGCTATTCGACGTAGGTCGTCGCGCTTCTCAATGTCTTGTTCAGGATTTTTGACAGTAAGCTTCTGTTGATCGGCATTGCTGCTGTGCCTCTCGTGCTACTGACTAGGTGCTCCGGACATGAGTATTTTTTACTTGAACTCGTCTTTGTCTCCTGTTCTTTGTTTATGCCTTTGACATGATGCAGATCAGACAGCGTCTTGTCCTGAAGAGCGCCATCGAAGAGCAAGCTACAGATGGCGTGGCGACGAACAAGGATCTTGAGCCAGTGCCTTTGGGCAGTCCTGCGAGGACGTGGACATGGCCTAGTTTGTTAGGATGTAAGTGAGAGATTTGGTGCATAGTAGAGAGGACGTCAAGATTGACCGACTGCAGTCTGGATCGCAGAGGCATTCTCGATCTCAATGTACCAAGGTATGCAGAACATCAACCAAGCAGCTCCAGCAACTCACACTCCGCGACAGTCTCCTCGACATCCGTCTCCAAAGGTCTCAACCCCGGCCTCGCCATCCTCGCTGTCATAATCGGTCATGCCCTCGTCTGCATTCCCGCCATGCTCGACGGCTACGTCGGCGCCATGCTCGGCATCAATTTCCCAGTCTACTGCCGTTCAGCATTCGGCATGCGAGGCTCCTACTTCGCAGTCTTCGTCCGAGGAGTCGTAGCAGTGATCTGGTTCGGCACACAGTCTTTTCAAGGCGGACAGTGTCTCAAGATCATGATCGAAGCCATATGGCCGAGCTTCACTCACTGGCAGGAGAATGCGCTTCCGGCGAGTGCGCATGTGACGAGTGCGGAGCTGCTGTGCTTCTTCCTGTTCATTCTGATACAGCTGCCGCTGTTGTGGCTGCACGTAAGCACACTGAGGTTCTTGTTTATGGCGAAGACGATCATCATGCCCATATTCGGCTTGACGCTCTTCATCTGGGCTCTGGTTGCGGCGGATGGCTTTGGACCTACATTTTCACGATCCACGAAGATCACAGATGGAACCCCAGTCGCGGTGGTGTTCTTCCAGTGCGTCACGACTGCCATTGGACCAAAAGCCACCTTGGCTTTGAATATGCCTGACTTCACCCGCTACGCCAAATACCCGCGCCAAGTTTTCTGGACACAAGCCGTTGGCCTCATGGTTCTGGTGACGATGTGCGGCGTCCTTGGAGCTACTGTCACGAGCGCGGCTGAAGTAGTGTATGGTGTCTCGGCATCAAAAGCGTGGAACCCGCTCTACGTCGCAACACTCTGGAACAACCGCGCGGCACAATTTTTCGCTGGTTTATGCTGGGCTTTCGCAGTAATCGGCACCAACATCAGTGCCAACAGCGTGAGCTTCTCGAACGACCTGTCCCTGTGGTTCCCAAGATACATCAACAACCGTCGTGGAGCATTTGTCTGCGCTTTCTTGTCGATTGCGAGTGTGCCGTGGTATATTCAATACAGGTAAAACGGCAACTTGACCCCATGGCCGACTCAGACTGACATTGATCATAGCGCTAAATCCTTCTCATCCTTCCTGGGAGGCTACGCGCTCTTCCTCGGATCTATCGCCGGCATCCTCGTCACTGATTACTGGATCATCCGCCAACGTCGGTTGTCGCTCGAAGCACTGTACACAGCTTCGAAGACCGCTCCTCATTGGTTTTGGCACGGTGTCAATTGGCGCGCGTTCGCAGCATTCTTCTGTGGCATTGCACCTAACATGCCAGGTCTGGCCAAGGCCTGCAATAGCGCGCTCAGCGTCCCGAAAGGCGCAAGCTATCTGTACAGTCTGTCATGGCTGGTCAGTATTGTGATTACGAGCTTGGTCTACTGGCTGCTGCACAAGATATCGCCGATGCCGATCACTACGGATGAGACGATTGAGGGTGTGGCGAGTGTGAGTGAGACACGATCGTGGGAGCAGGGGCAGAAAGGTGCGAAGGATAAAGCTCTGGAAATCTGAGCTCCGTAATGCATCACGTGTCTTGAAATCAGCTTTCTTGTGCTTTGGTCAGATGTCATGGACCCAGAGCCTGCCTACTCTTTCATGCCACTTCCAATACACAACGTCCACGGGCCAACCCTGCTTTTTGGAATGCCATATCTGTCGCCTTTGCCAATAATTCATTCGATCTGGTAGCCAGCACAGGATCTATATGCTTCTCCCTCTTTCTCTCGGTGATGATTTAACGTATCTTGGACACCCTAAAACTCCTTTCAAAACAGCACACAAAATTACATCATCTCATCCGCGGTCTTGTCCATCATTGCTTCGACGCCGGCCTCACGAAAGAAAGACGTCACGATAATCTTTTTCGCAGATGCCGGACATTTGGCCGTCGCGCTCAAGAGCGTATACGCGCGTGAGATTCTGGAGCCGGTGCGTGGGTCGCTTTAAAGATTGTCGCGAGAGAGCTGTATCTGGGCCATGCTGGAATCTTGCATCATTGTCGTATTCAAGGGGAGACATTGGTCGGCCAGGCTCGTGTCCAGTTTACAGTGGCGGCGTTGTTGATGATCTTGATGGCAAGAGGTACATGTACATGTACATGCCAGCTGGCCGTATCGACGAACAGGTGGGTGGCTGGCTGGCTCTCGTTCGAAACGCTGCGGAAGGAAGGGAAGGTGCTTCATCTGGACCGTACCGTACCGGAGCGGACCAGACGGTCTGAGTCGACCGAAATGTTCGCAACACCATAGCCAGAAGAGAGCAAAAAGAAAGAGTCATAAACCCGCTCATGACCCATCCTAAATCCCCCTTATCGACCCCGCCCCCATCGGCTGCATAAGCAGCACCCTCAACCCCCCCACCACCTCCTCCCCAAACCCCGCCAACCCCATCCCATCCAACCCCATCCCCACCTCCGTCCTCGTCTCACACCCCTCCTCCACCACCACACCCTCCATCCTCTCCCCCAACCACTCAAACGCCGCCCCACTGCCCAAAATCGCCTCACTCACGTGCCCGCCGAGCAGATTCCTCGAATACCGCACACGTGCCCCAGCCGCGCAGTATTTGGCTATTAAGGCGTCCGTATCGGCGATGGGGGAGACTTCGTCGCCGAGGGATTTGTAGGCGAAGATGGGGGTGGTGGGGGTGGATCGGAGGCCCATGGTGGCGGCCCAGGTGAGGATGGAGTGTGGGGTGGGGTGGGTGAGGGGGTGGTTGGAGGTGGGGAGGAAGTAGGTTGATGGGTCTTTGTATTGGAGGGCGGTTTGGGCATTGAAGGAGGAGGCGGTGGTGCAGAGGCGGTTGAGGGAGTGGAATTCGGGGGCTTTGTCGGGGAGGAGGGTTTGGTGGAGGTAGGTGGTGAGGTTGGGGTAGGATTTGGCGAGGCCGTTGATGCCGGCGAAGGCGAGCCAGGAGAAGATGGTGTTGGTGGTGTGGTGGAGGACGTTGGTGAGGTTGGGGGTGAGGCCTCCGAGGGCGGCGCCGACGAAGTGGAGGTCGGGGGCGTAGGTGGGTTGGAGTTCGATGGCCCATTCGGAGGCGAGGGCGCCGCCGCTGTAGCCCCAGAGGGCGTAGGTGGCGTTGTTGGAGATGCCGGTGATGGATGTTGAGGCGAGGGAGGCGCGGACTGAGTCGAGTGTGGCTTGGCCTGACATGAGACCGGAGGCGAATTGGGCTTCAAGGCCTTCGTAGTCCGAGGTGGAGACGATCCAGCCTTTCTCGAGGGCGGCGGCCATGAAGAGAGGGTCGTAGGAGGTTTTCTTGGATTGCTGCTGGAGGGTGTATGAGGGACTGCAGTTTGGATCCGAGGAGTCGTAGGCGGTTTGGTAGGCGAGGACTTTGTCGAATGATGGATTGTAGGGGATGATGATGGTACATACGGCGGCTACGGGCTCGCCCAATGCACTGGTCGTGCGGTATAGTAGTTGGTAGGAGGATTGCACTTTGATGGCGAAGTACTGCTGCGCTGCACCTATCGGTCCGGGTGTCGCTCGGGATGTGATGATCTGGCCGGGACTGTAGTTTGCAATGTCTGCTGGTGTTTGATAGAACGGGTCTTCTGTTGGTTTCAACAACGCTCGTGGTTGTATCGTTGGTGTTCCATAAGCAACGGCTACGAAAAGAGCCACGCAGGCCGTGGCCACATTGCAGAACATTCTGTCAATTTACTGGCTCGAGACCTGAAGCAGCGAGTTGCGTCTGATGTTGCTATGGAAAGGCGATAGAGCTACTGCGACAATATGCTGAAAGGCTACCTCAGGTATATAAGTGAATATCTTCGAGTCGTGTCTCGGCACATCATATATCATCGACATCGAGCTGCCCAGCCACGTAGCTTGAGTTGCCGCCATTGTGTGTAGATAGACTGTATCTTCAAGCTTCATGTTAAGCGCAGAACCAATAGACGTTATATCCAGAGATGCCCGTTGAGTGCCAAACCAACCCGGCGTTGCCGTCTGCTAACCGTTGAAGATCGGCATTCGTTCTGGGTACAACGCTCTCGTTGGCGAGCGTCCTCTGGAGGCTTCGCAACGGCTGTGGTGTGTACTTAGGCTGTCTGACACTGATTATCTTCACAAATCAGTAGCGGTGTCGCAGTGCATAGTACTATTGGATTCATCGTGCCGCTTCAGAATGATCTGCCAAGGATGATATTTCAATTGGCAAATCCGCTGACTTTGTGGGGCCGATGTTGTAGATATAAATAAGCAGACAGGTACATGTAGGACACAGAACATAAAGTAATAGGCTAGATTGATAACGCTTTAGATTATATAGAGAGCTAATCTATCTAGCTATAGAAACACTATAATATATATGAGTATATATACTAAGTCCTGACTAAGACAAGTCAGGTCACCTGATTCACAACAGAAGAGTTGGCAGAATATGGTACGGCCAGTCATAGTCGAATCAGTTTCCAGAAAACGGTCATGTCTAGGACAGCTACTACGCTTATCGGCTCCGGATTTTGTCTATTAAGATGCCTTGTCGACGGATTCTGTCTGGAAGCCGTGGTGCTCCTGCATTTCTTGTCGAGTGCCGTGGTTTCTTACTACTATCGATTTAACCACGCATCGCCTTCACGACCTGGGTATAAAATACCGATCTATAATAGAGGTTGCCTGACTTGTCGAGAAGTTGTTCGTATGAGGGCATCTTGACGTTCCTTGGATTCTGTTTCTCTTTCTTCGGATGCATGCATGTGGACCGCATGTCATCGACAAAATGGAGATGCACATGATATTCTCTGACTCAACACGCAGCCACGCTGTGGGTATACAGGCGAGGAAACAGGCGGCACCACATCAGCACCATATGAAAGCAACAGCGTTGTGCTGTATCTGTCTTTGTTGTTGGAAAGATCCTGTGCCTCGAGGCCGCAACTCAGCCATACGGTCATTCTCGTAAACCCAGAGTTTGCTGCCGACATTTCACGTCGCCTCGTGTTTATATCGTCTGCAGTGCCGGATGTGTCGCAACCAGTGAATTAGACATTTCGGTCCATAATTCATCGACATTCTCGCAGTGTCGAAGCACTCGGACTCACCGAATCGTGATCCAGCGCACTCATTCCGCAAATCCCTAACTCACATCCCCTCGCAACCTACT